>CASHTH010001683.1:0-31468 GCA_030341885.1 Geodia barretti
TTGAACCCTAGTGATACAGCTCAGGTCAACAGGGATGTCAAAAACCTAATCTCTGATAATTGCTGTGGTGTAGCTCTGGAGTCAGTCTGTTGCCATGTGTTGTGATAGTTTTAGCTAGTAAGGGTGCTTCCCGTTGGAACTTGCCGCTTTCCATTTAGTACATTTGTTGTCGGCTGCAGATATCCCCCGACAACCTTCAAAATTCAAGTATTCCAAGTCTTAAGTAAACATAATCTAGCCTACCAAAAGAAGGTAAAACGAGAGTCAATATTTTAGCACCAACTAACTCTAAGCTAAAATATTGAATTTTGTCGAAGTTGCCTGTTACAGGCAATGTACCAGCAAAGCCCAATGCATCATTTCTAGTAGTAATAATTACCTGCTAGAGGGTGGGAGGTACTGAGTTTCAGCGTAGCTGCAGTAGCTCCAGATCCTGAGTCAGGGGAAGTGTGTGGAGGAGGAAGGGAGGGAGGAGGAACACTCCATGGCTGGGGATGCTGCTCTAACACCTCACGAGCAACATCTTCTCGAGCCACAGTTTTATTTCTCAGTGCCATGGCCACATGGGACCAAGTGCAATCTCCTGTTCCTCCGTATCTATTGAGCCATTCAATGATGACCTTACGCAGCTTGTCGTCATTGTTTCTGTTCTCGGAGTCAATATTATCCAGAGTTGACTCAGAAAGGCGGAAGGCTCCTCCAATGTTACGCCACTTCTCTCGTGCTTCATACAACATCTCAAGAATATCTTGAGTATTGTCAAGTGTCAGTGTATAGGTTGTGTTAGGAGCTGAAGTATTGTTAGCAGGCTCGTTTGGTCTTGCAGTATTAGTAGCAGTTTCACATTCTTGAAGAACACTGGGAGGAGCCTGAGTGGATTCTAACTGCCCTGGCTCAGTCTCTACTACTGCCTTGGAGATACTGACCCCTGCAGAATATCACAGAGTTATTGCATGTGATGTCATCTGGGGAAAGCACCATTAAGTCAACATACCTTGTCACATCACTGTAACCACATGCATCATGGACTTATTAGGTAGCCATAGTTACACAGCCATACAATAGGTTAAGATTTGTGCTGCCTATCGTGCACACTGGTTTTTCCTATACTTTATTGACATTTAATGCCAATTAGACGAAGTTAATTGGGTGACACTGTAGCAATGAGGCAAGGTAGGTTGCTGACGATTATAGGGCAAGATTCCCTCCCCTCATGTTAATAGAGGCATGCGCAATGCGCACACGGTACTGTGAAGTGCGCAGTACACCCGTGGCAGTGCACATGACCACGTGGCATTATGGAAGTGCAAGAAAGCAGCTGATGGCAAGGCAAGTCTCAGTTGGGTAAGGCACTTCTAACTCGCTGTTTACTACTCTCTCAACATTTCCTTTGATGGCAGACGACAGCCCATCTGCTACTCATCACGAATAACACTGCAACCCTGAGGTCGGTTTGCATGGACTTAGAAGCCACTCCCCCTCCGCAACTTCCGGCTTCTTAGGCAGGGGACCCTAGCTAGGTGTGAAAAATGACTCTGGCGGCTCTGAGGACAAAACAATGTAGCCCACGTCGAATATAACTATTAATAGCCTGCAAAGTGCATTGGGAACAGGGTTACATATTTCATGGTTAATTTTACCCTCTGTGCACTCCTCTCCCCCTATAAGATCCCCAAATTCTGCGCCTAAGTAACTCTTCCACAGCTCCTATGAATTCACTGCAGAGCTACATACACTCCCTGAGGCCTCTTTCCCAGCAATGAGCAGGGAATTAGTTTAGGAACTGAACGCAGGCCAAAAGACTTTATCAATGAATGTGGTGCACTCCAAAGACAGGCCCAGTAAGCACTGATATGAGGGGTAAACTGGAACTGCTCTGTAAGCCTCCTGGGTGTCTACTTTAGCCATCCGGCAACCGACAACAACTTTCTGTCATCACACTCACGGTATCGTCCACCAATGTGTAAGATACAAAACAGGGGTCTGCTGGGGTGGCTTCATTGATGCTGTAGCCCTCGGGCGATGAAAGGTCAACAATTAGGTGCCATTTGTTGGGCTTAAGCTTTTGGGGAAAGGCCCCAAAGGGGCTCACCTGCAAGAGTTGTAGGGTAAGCCTAGTTGAGGTAGGGACGACCTGAATGCAACCCAGCTGAACCTTCTGTTTTAAGTGATCGGTTATTACCCGTGGGTTGTCGTAGTCTAACTTCAGGTTGCGATGCGCTGGTCCAGCTGTGAGCCATGCCTAAACCAAATTCGAAAACCATTGGCTATGCCCTGATAAGTATGTAGTTTGTCCGGGATTGAGAGCTCATACGTGTGTGACACTGGTTAAGTCATGCATGACACAGGTCATCCTGCATTATACCATACATGGTGCACTGATGTAATGTGAATGACAACAAAACGTCAGCGATAGCTTAAGGCCACTAATGTTACTTTTTTATGGGCTTATGCCTAAAAATATATTGCACAGCATGCATGTGAATGCGGTAAAAAAAGGAAAGGAGACAAGTAAGTAAAAAATTGTTCCGATGCCATAAAAAGCAAGGAGACAAGACAGGGATGACCTAGTGCATTAGTACAATGGTATGATGGTTACATTTTCAAACTGACATTTCTTGCTCGTGTAAACTCCACACAAGCCCCATATGCACAGGTGATCTCTATTGTTTGATGTGCAGCTATGACTAGTTTCCTATGCACTCAAGACTGGTAGCAAATGCCCTCTCTGACAGGACCTCAGTTTTGAATCGTGAGTGTATTTACTTCAATGTTCGCTCAACTAACCAGTTTTACAATGCTGCTTTCTCTACAGAATTCCTTTGCCAGTCTTCACACTACATTATTCAAAACTCATGTCATGAGTAACAGTGGCAACAATGTAGGGCTTGTGTGGAGTAAACTTTACACAGAAGATGTAACCATAACTTGGTACGCATGCATATTACATCATGTGCATGACAACTACATGTTTCCATGACCACTACATGCTCGTAACAACATTCTTGAAAATTGCTTCTTAAATCCTCAAACTTGTTAACGGTAGCACACATGGAGATGAAACTTGGTACGCATGCATAATATTACACCATTTCAATGACGACCACATTGTTTGAACAAAAAATAGCTTCAGGCATTTTACTTCTTCTGTACCACACATCGAGATGAAACTTGGTATGCATGCTTAACAACGTTTCCATGACAACCACATATTGTTTAGCTTTAGGCATTAAAAATTACTTCTTCAGCACGCAAGGAGATGAGACTTGGTACGCATGCTTTCCACGACGACCACTTGTTGCAACAGGCATACAACATTATTATAGGGGGCTTGCCCCCTTCCACAGAGATATACAGTAGTTGTATATAAAAATGAGTGGAGACAAGTTAATTAAAAATCCAGTGAATAAAAAAAAAGAAGGCATATAGGGATGGTATAAAAAGAAGGAAGACAAGATAGGGATGGGATACATGAAGCACGGTGATTTTTAGCATGCTGAAACCCCGACCCCATCACACAATCCCTATATTGTTGTCTAGGTTAATAAACATTCAACATTACAATAGTCACGCCTTACGCGTAGCTTGAAAATACAAAAAAGTCATGCTGAGTAACCAAGAGTCCAAATGGAGTTTACCAGTGGTACACCAGGCAACAATGTAGGGATTGTGTGATGGGGTCGGGGGTGTCAGCATGCTCAAAATCCTATCCCCATCTTGTCTCTTTTTCTCTTTATACCATCCCTATATGCCTTTTTAAATTCGCAGGATTCTTAATTTACTTGTTCTGGGTTTAAAGGTCTGTAATATTAAAAGATCATTCCATGTTACTTCTTTACTTTATTGTGGTTTGAAAATCGATTACACCTAAGGAGGTGTCACCTAATGCACATTGCATCATGTACACGAGAGCATTAAATGGGCACACTCTTTGACTCTGACTAATTACTATACATAACACAACCAGAAGAGGTACTCATTGGTCCAACCATCTTGGGCCTGGATAGTTTCCAGGCGGTACTGGGACTATACAATACACTCCTCTACTAGCAGAGATTGGGTCACAGGGCTGCAAAACAGTGGAACTTATCATTTTATAGATCACTTCCAATCTTCCCCACAAACAAGGAGATAATTCATTCTGTCTCCCGTAGCAGCATTCTCTCACATATGTAGCAGTTAGTGAGGTTGTTTGACCAAGTATCCTGCCCAAGAAGTGACCTTAGACTTTCCCCACTTTGATATTTTCCTCCCTAGCCCTCCCACACAATTAGAGGAAAAGCGTCTAGGGGTCGACACTAGCCCTGTTGCTTACACAGATGAAAAGTACTGAAGAGAAACCCTCGGCAAACTGCGCAAGTGCTATACAGCTAATTGATGGGGTGGGCTGTAGCATGCGTTTCCCGCTAGTAGCTCTCGGAGACTCCGACACGGGCTAGCTACAGTAGTAGAAAGCATGCGGTAGTCGATACATACCCTCCGTTGAGACTTCTTGAGCCTCCAAGGTACGCAGAGCAAGCACATCTTGTCGAGGTAAGCCTGTGCTAATTTGCATATTGGCTTGTTTACTTGCTTTTCATGCCATAACTTTCGAACACAGTATTTTTACAAAATCAAGCCAGTGTAGCGCTGAACTTATTGGCATAGCTTATTGGCAGAAAACGTGGTAACAGGCACAAACACACAACAACTGTAACCCTCGCTGCGCATGCGCGGACGAGGGGAATGGGGGTCTGGGATGGACAGAGCTAGCTTTTACCAGTAATACACCTATACTTCAACCACACCAAGCACATCCGCCCTGTGGGTGGGACTGAAACTCCGTTCTCCAGCCAAGCGCTCTCCCCACTTAACTACCAGGGCAGCGCAACAGGCACAAGTAAAAGCCTATTTACGTTACCCGTTTAAGTTTACCATGAGAGGGTGTAGCCCCTTTTGTAACTGCGTGTGCCGCGCCTTCTACCTCCGCCTTTTCCTTCTCCGAAGAGGGCTTATCATCTGAGCGCCTCTTTCTCCATCCTAAGAGCTCTGAAGGGGGCTTGCCGTCTTTGCGCCGCAATCGGCTTTGCCTGGTTCCCATTTTGAGTAACTCGCTCTTGATCTTACGAGGAAGGGGGTCGTCCCCCCTTCCGATTTCCGCCACATGCGCGTGCGTAGACACAGCTAGCTGAGAGAAAGGCTTGTGCTACTGCTTCCCAGTTATACAGCTCGTCTCTTTGGAAATGACAAGCGCAACTGGATGGTCGTGGGGCAGTGCTTGGGGAGACGATGCACTGGATGACCAGGAGGATGAGGCCGGAGGAAGGGTAAAAAACGTTTGGTACGCATGCGCAGTAGGTGTTGACGTGTATATTATATACGTTCTTTCTGCATGTAACCGGTATCAGGATTATGTCTTTCTTATGTCACCTACAGAGTTTTCACTTGCAAAATGAAGAGAATCAAACCTTAGTCCCGGTCCTAGTCCAGCCCTAGCACCTATCCTAATCCTTCACCACTAGGCTCATATCCTCTCAAAAACAGTTTGCCCTCTTTTTAAGTAAAGGGAATGTGTCAGTACATAAGGTGAAGATAGCCTAGTGCAAGAATGCAATTAAGAGTCTGTTTTTTTTACAGTTTAGCCCTGCCACATTCCCTTTTCTGGGGCATGCCTGGACTAGAGTCAATTGGTGTTTAATAGTAAACATTCCATTTATTTTCTCTGGATTCCATATTAGGTTTACGCCTCTTCTAAGGACTGCCTGGTGCTGTTATTGGATGCTGGCAAGCAGATGTTCCAGGGTGGTGGACAGCCGGAAGATGTACCATTTGCACTGTGTCTTAAGGTTTGCAAGTGTGTCTACTTCGATAGTTCTGCCGATGTATGAAGCTTTCCAGTCTCTTTGGAGGTGATAGCAACTTACAAAATTTGTATCAAGAGTATACTTCTCTCTTGTGGGTAATGAACTGCGAACCCCCGGGGCACTAGAAATGCATAAGTGAGCGCATCAAGTAAAAATAGGGGTTATGACACACAGGGACAAGTTTGAGTTTGTGAATGAATTATGTAGTACAATGAATAGAGAATTTGCACGTGCGATATGCGACGATTGGCCACACCAGAACCGCGCCACAGCATTACACGCAATGTGCATTGCGCTGTATGTTCACCTCCACTCGTGTATGGCTTGTGCTAATTTTACCATTTTCTCAGAACCTGTTTATTATAATAATTATTGTTATTGCACTTTTATGAGGACACAGGTCAGAACCGTTAATTGATGTGCTATTGTGCTCCCTCACTAGTTTCTGAGTGCCTGACGTAGGCTAGTTTGATACCAACGTGGTAGAGTGACCGAGTGGTAATTTGCATATTTGGTTGACTTGGTTTTGACACCGTAACTTTTTTGAACGCAGTGTGATTATGAGGTTCTTCAAATTAAAAAATTAAGCCAGTGTACTGCTAAATAATTTAGTTTCACTTTTTGGCAGGCCTGTTGCACGTGGTCCAAGAAAACGTGGTAGCTGACAGACACACACACTTGTAAACCAGGTACCGTAACCCTCGCTGGGCATGTGCACAGAGGGTTTTAATGAAAAATAATTTTGCTTCACCAATAACAAAGTGTAGTTTGTTTCTCATTGCTGTTATAATGAAAAGCACTAAAGTGCAAAACCCTCGGTGGCGTGGAACCACGTATGTGGTTTGGGCTATGTGTCACATGCGTGGCTCCATGCCGCCGAGACTGTTGTGTCATACTGCGGAGATCTTCAGGCGCCTATCGCGCTCTCCATCGGTCAGCCCCCTCTGCCTACAACGCTCGGAATGTAGACGAGTGCTGATTGCCAGCTCAAATAAGTATTTGCACCAGAAACGACAAGAAATATCCTCGAGCGCTGCCCTCAAACCATGGCCGCTCAACGGTGCCATTTACGGTGAAAAACACGTGATAATTGTGCGCAACCCGCCAGTGTAACACACGCATGTGTTTATTTCTTGCTTCCTTGAAGTAAGCGAATACTAATTAGCACATTGGCTTGTTAACTTGCTTTTCACGTCATAACTTTTGAACGCCGTAGTTATACGAAAATCGTCTTTTTTAAATTTACCCAGTGTAGCGATGAACCTGTTGGTATCGCTCTTTCGTTGTCTCGTTGCGCGTGGCTGCAGAAAACGTGGTAACAGACAGAGAGACAAACTTACCGACCAAGTACAGTAACCCTCGCAGCGCATGCGCACCGAGGGTTAATGAAAAGCACTGAAGTGCAAGCCCTTGGTTCACTGTGCATGCATGGTACCACTAATTGATGGACTTGGCTATTACTATGCGTTTACTTGTGGTCTCCTGCTAGTAGCTTGCGCAGAGTCTGACAGACGATGGTAGCCAGTGTAATAGATGGCCACGAAAAACGGTTTTATGGGGAGCCTTTCTGCTAAGTAGTCACTTCACATCACACATCTTTAGTTGTGACCGTAACACGTGAAAACCAGACATAAGTCAGCCAAAATGTTTTGGAGATTTCACAACATTTCGAATGAGCGACCCTGTTGCAAATTGGTCGTGGATAGCCTGTTCCGTTACAGAGATAGAGATGTTTTTGTAGTGGGCATACGGAAACCTTCAAATGAGAAAAACGCCGTGCGTTGTGCGTAGATCAATTTTCCGTATACGCGCTCCGTTACACGTTGCCGGGTGAAAACATGCCTAGATAAAACTGTTTAATCTAGGCATGTTCTTTTCTACATTTATTTTTCTTCCTATGTGTGATAGATTTTTTTTTCGAAATAAGGGAAGCTCTTTGTTTTCTGACTAGCTACGTATGTATATCAGAATGACCCCAGGTACATGTGCTGCATTGTGGTAGGCTGCTCCCTAATCCTCTCACAACTAGCCATGAACCATGTGGACAGTGTTCTAGTATAATTATGTAGAGTTTACAAGCCCGTAAGGGACGGGGTTACCTCAGATTAATTAGTCTGTGCATCTTGTGCCTTGAATAGGAGTATTGTTTTGTTGTGATCTCTGTCCCATTTTACAGTGTGTGAAAAGTGTGTTGCTGAACAAGATCATCAGTAGTGAAAAAGACTTGGTTGGAGTTGTCCTCTATGGAACTGTAAGTACCTCTTCAGTTGCCACTGCACACATGTTCTGGCAGGCATGGCAGATATAAGTTTTGCTGTACTGTAAGGTTTTGATCTGTATGCATCACGTAGGCACTCTTTCATGGGTATGCACAATTATTACGTAAACTATTGAGTGGGCAGGAATATTTACATAGCTACTGTCACATAAAAAGACGGAATGATATACACACCTTCTGCCCTCATGCTGTATACACCAGCCAAATCCCTCAGTAATGGTGTTATATTACAATATTCTTGGAGTGTAACATTTTAGGGATGTGCATGTTCTGTTATAGCCCTCTTTTCTCTCACTTCTCTTCTTACATAAGTGTGTGCTGTTTTATTGTCATCGTACCTATATGGGGCTTTGATAAGGAATCTAGTTTATCATCTTATTTAAGTCTAAAAGCTAAAAAATGAAACAACATAGAATAATAGAATAAGAAATCTAGAGATATAAGATATAACAAGACACAAGATGGTAAGAGCTATGCGAATGAATAACGATAAATGTTTGTAAACAACAACAAATAGCTATTTCCGTTACACTGTTTATCATTGTAACTGGCTAATGGTGATTCAATTATGAATATGAAACTTCGCACACAGTGTGTATTGCAACTTCCCTTATGACACTTGATTCAATTATCAGTAATAGCCTCAGGTATAACATTTCTTTAATCACTTCTTCACTTCTTTACTCCTCAAACTTGCTAAAACAGCACATATAGAGGTGAAACTTGGTACGTATATGTACGTACACATCTGAGTATATATTTGTTGATTTGCAGGCAAAGAGTCAGAACAAAAGTGACTTCAAGCATGTATATGTACTACAGGTTTGTTCTAATTAAGTATGTAATACGTACACAGACAGGCAAAGTAAATGACATTATTTTCTCAGTGTACTCTATTTGTGTATGATGGTTTTTAGATATTGCTAAAAGGTATGGTAGAACTTGGATGTTTCAGTAGCATCATGGATGTATTGGCCTGGTATGGGTAGTTGGCTTGTTACATTTTTCTTGTTATTAGTTCATACAACATACTGTAAAATTCCATTAAGCATCCCTAACTGTGTATCCAGAAAACCACAACTTACCAGGAATCTCAAATGTCCATACAGCCCTGACTACAATTGTGTTAGGCCACATGTATATACCTCACTGCCTGCCCTAAGGTGCATTCGCCCCAATTTTTGCTCTTCAAGCCATCCAAGGGGGGGGGGGGGCTTGAACAGTATGTAACGGTGATGTGTCAACAAACGAAGAGCAGGACAGCTCTTTTTTCAAAGGAAAACCTAGCTGCCCTGTGTGGGATTCAAACCCATGACACTGCTTTCTTTCTGACCTGAACAAACTGGTCACAAAAAACACAGCAATACATTGGCAAAACAAGTAAGAGCTTTGTAAATGTGCCTCTTATGTCACGATTTTGTTTGAAACTTGGTACGCATTATGCCCTCTGTTGTAACTTCCGATGCCTCCAAGGTACAAAAAGAGGCAGAATGCAGTCAAAGTAAGCCAGTAGTAATTTGCGCAATGGCTTGTTCACTTAAAACTGCCTTTTTAAAAATGAAGCCGGTGTAGAAATGAACCCGTTACTATCGCTCTGGCAAATTTCTACACGTTGTGGCAGAAACAGGTAACAAACAGACTGTTATGTCATAGGCTTGGGGTTGTCAAAGCGCATCACAATATGTACATACTGTACATCTAACGTATCTGATTCCTATCTTGTCTCCCTTTCTTTCTATACATTATTTATAGAGTTTTATTAATGTTTTATGTGTAGGACCTTGACACTCCCGATGCACCAAGAATTAAGGAAATCGAGGATATGTTGAGTGGTAGGTTTAAAGAGAGACGTCATATTTTTGTAATGCACTGGGACTAGTCCACATGTTTACTTTAGGAACAAAATGCACAAAAAAAGATGTGCTGAAGTAAATTATATGTAGCACGTTTACACAACTTTCAGCATGTGTGGAATTTCATTCGTGTGCAATTAGGCCGCATGTTGTGGGGACTTTGTCTCATCAAATGTGTGTTCTATACATGTTCATAGGTCGGGTAAGGTCATACAAATGTGTGTAGAAATGTGCGTTTGGTAATTGAGCTCAACATACGTACCATAACGCATAGCTCTCTTACTATCAGCCATTTGACAAAAAGCTAATCGGATTAGGGTAAAATGTTGGTATTATACGTACATACTTCAGGGTTTGTTTAATCTACATGTAGCTCAGAGCTTGCAAAACCTCTCTGCGAGTTTTGGACATTCTGATGACTACTCAATGTCTGATGTCTTGTGGACTTGCTCTAATATGCTAAGTGACAGGTATATTATTATGTACATTAATATTTTATCTGGCATACTATATAGGTTAACAAGATGTGTGTAGTAGATGCATGTGTTATAATTATTAATCAGTTGGCAAATTATTATTTCCAGCTAAATATGTTGTGTGTTTTTCTTAGTGTCTCAAAGAACAGTCACAAGAGGATTATTCTCTTCACAAATCAACGATAACCCACATAGAACAAACCCCTCACTACAGGTATACTATGCTCTTAGCTAAGAAGTATGGTACGAACACCATTTTTATTGAAAGTACAAGATCCAGAACAGGACAATGATTTTGTGTTTGTAAGACAGGATTTTAATTTGCCTGATTTCATAATGTAGTACTTTCAGCACATCATGAAGTGCAACTCGTTTCCTTTTTTAAGCGTCAAGCAAAGACCAAAGCACAGGACCTGGCAGAGAATGGTGTTGAGATTGAGCTGATGCACATTGGACACTCATTTGATGTCTCCTTGTTCTATAGGGTCAGTTATGAGTGATACCATCTTGTGTGTTATGTACGTCAATACTCTGGTGATACACACTACGTGTAGCTCTCATTTTGCAATGCAAAAAAAGAATCAATTTTGTGAAAGTATAGTTTATACCTCATTTGAAAGTTATGATGTGAGAAGCAATAAATGCAGATAAGCAGTGGCTTTTACACCAGACCTTACTACAGGTATAGCTGTGAGAGAGCAATAACTGAGTAGCTGGATGGACATCTATAATATTCGTGTGCAAGTTTATTCAAACACACCTTAAGGTCTTTTTAATTGGCGAGCGAAGCGAGCCTACCTTTAATGCACTGTCTGTTCTGGTAAGACTCTTCAATCCTAGCAGTCTAGGGGGTGAACGTCTAAGGAGGTCACGTGATGGTCTACCTTTAATGCTGGAATTTTCAATATATATTCTAAATATGCGTAAAACACGTGTGTGTGTGTGTGTGGTGTGTGTTGGGTGTGTGGGTGTGGGTGTGTGTGGTGTTCATTAGGAAGGTGTGTGGTGTTTGCACAATACAGTACTGGTAATCTCAGTGCCCCATAAAGAAGTCTCTATCTTCCAAGAACTATTGCGATTATACAACCCACCCGAGGTAATAGGGTAAAGAGCATAAGTACAGTGCAATGGTTCGACTTTATGCAGGAATGGTTATCACTTTGGGTGGAAGATTTTGTTGGAGACAAAGTAAATTAACAATCCTGTGAATTTATAACAAGTGGCATATAGGGATGGTAAGGGAGACAAGATAGGGATGGGATACGTGAAGCATGGTTAATGAACAGATTTGAGCATGCTGGACACCCCCAACCACATCACACAATCCCTATATTGTTGCCTAGGTGAAGTATTAAACATTCACCATTACATATACTCAAAACTTATAATACAAAAAGTCAGTCTACTGAGTAACCCAAAATGGAGTTTACGAGTGGCACACCAGGCAACAATACATAGGGATTGTGTGATGGGGTTGGGGGTGTCGGCATGCTCAAATCTGTTCATTAATCATGCTTCATGTATCCCATCTCTATCTTGTCTCCCTTTCTTATTATATATCCCTCTTTTCTTTTTTTTTTGCAGGATTTTTAATTTACTTGTATACTAAGTACAACCGTATTTGTGATGAAAGTACATGTAAATAAGCGAATAAGCGCTGGCACGGATTCCCTAATGGTATGGATTTGGCTAATGCATTTTACGTGTACATAGCCTTTGTTGACTCTCTGAATGGTGTGTTAGCATTTGTGTGCATTTAACCAAGGTTGTAGGTTTACAGTGTTAAACTAATGCACCCGTGGCCGAAGTTGCTGCACACGTTGTAGTCAGGAACTTCCAGGACATGGACACAAACATGCTGTTTTTGCTTGTAAAGTGGCTATCAGACATATTCACCTCAGGCATTGCTTTGAGCACTCACTGCCAACACAGGGCTTGACACTGGTACACATGTGACCCATTGAAATCTGTGTTTGTGAGCCTGTGTGCAGCAACAGTAGTCCATAGACAGCCTTGACTATAATCCACATATACGTACCCGAAAACATTCAATGCCAGTGAGACTATCACGTTCTGCATTAATTGCATTACAAAAAGAATGAAAGTGAAACACTAAGAAAAAGGAGACGCAAATCTTTGCAGGAGAAAAAAGCCAACGTCCTATGTGTGAGAGGTGCATATTAGCCATGGCTTGTTGGCTTCACCAACTTCGATTCTTTGAATCCTGAAGTACAGACAGTCACCTTTCAGGTACTGGCAGTTGACCTCCGACCTCACGCCAGCACCAAGCAACTTATGGCTGATAAACTGAGGCCACCCTCTCCCTGTACCGCTCACAACAGACGTAACACGACTGTTGCACTCATCATTTTGCTGACTATCAAATTGTATGGTGCCCATGTGATGATGACTGTCTTGTATCTGGTTGAGCAGTTCAACTGTAATTTTCCCCTGGAATGGCCACACCAGCTCTTCATCATAGTCACCTTGCATGAGGCAAATAAAAAGGGAGACATGTGTTCCATGGCTAGCGCCTATACCGTTTGCATCGACACGTAAACACAGTTTGTAGCCCTTGGAATGTGAGAGGAAGGGATTGCTGTACCAGCATCGGCTGTTCATGCGATGATCGTCAAAGTGTGGCATGCGGAGCACTGCTACTGGTTGGGCTGGTTGCATCTTGGACTTCATCGCACGTATTGTGAATTGGAGCTCCATCTGTGTCTTCTTCATTTTCTGAATTGTGTCCAGTGCACAGGCAAAGTGATACCCCATCTTTTCAACATTGTGCGAGGCCTGATTTTCTCTCGGAATTTTCGCACGACATCCCACATCATAGTACATGCAGTGTTTCACTTCTTTGGGGCAGGCTGGGGAATGAACGTCGAGGTAGCTTCTTAGGGAGCCCAGCCACGCACACCCTCTCGCTGAGTTGCTGCATTTTACTGCCAGCTTCATTATTTTGTTGTGGCTCTCGACATGAAAGCAACTGAAGGCTACTCTACGGCAGTTGGGGCATTTGTTGGACTTCTTGCGCAATTCCTCGAGGCATGACCGACAGTATATTGTCTGGCAGCATTTCATCTGGTGCGGCTCACAGGAAGGGAAGCTGCAGATTAGGCAGATCAAACTGCTCTGTATGGGTTCAGCAAATTGCAGGTCGTATCCACCAATCTGAGAAGGAGTGATGGTTGTGGGAGTGTGGTAGCTGGTCATACTGCCTTTTACCTGTGGTGATTCACAGATGCATGTAATCTCTCCGGTATGCACCCGTTTTCATTGCCTATTCAGAAACCAAGCCCACTGAGCATGGACCGATAATTCCTGATACTCTTGCTGCAAATGAAGCCTTTTTAGGTGCATCTGTGTTACCATACCTTGAGATGTCTACTTTAGCTGCTTCCCTCTCACCCTTTTCCTTCATCATCGTACACCATGGCTAAACATTGTATGTATGTGTGTTATTTACTTCTTTGTGACCTTCAGCAGGCCTCAAAAGCTCACAATAACACCTATCAAAATGTTTCAATTTTTGGCCTGTATATAAGCAAGTACTGTATCGCTGTATTGCTGCACAACGGTGGGTAATATGTACGTACACTACGGCAACTTACTGAAAGAAGAAAGCGTTGACAATTTGCGTCTTCCAAGACTCAATGTCTGTTGTTTTGACACAGCCTCTCTAACTGTGAACACTGCCCTACTGCGTAGATAGCAGTATTAGTCGTCAGTTTATTCGTGCATTGATGCCTCACAGATAGTCTTTTCTGTTTGCCCCCAAACACTCAGCTCCATAGAACCTGTAGCCGTACAAATAACGAGAGGATGTGAATGTAGTGGAACAGTGTTAGCACTGGGAGAACACACCGAGTATTGTCTACTGATAATTGCATCATTATTCTAGTGTATGTACTAGTGGATTTTGGGAGGTATACTGACGCCAGATTTTGAGTTACACTCAATAGACCGTCTACCCGTCTGTGTATCCAATGCAAATATAGAGTTGGCAAAATTATCCTCAATCAGGTGTTGGGATTCACAATGTACAGTGTAGGTAGCACTTCTTGTATCCTCTGTATTAGGATATAATATATGTGGATGATGACGATGCTACAACCTTACCTGATCCCTCTGAGAATTTCGAAGAACTGCTAATAAGGTTTGCACATTTCACATGTAAATCCAGGCCCTGTTAATATTTTCTTGCTAATCTACACTTATCCTCCCCTCAAGAGTTAACGTGTAAAGGTACATTGTATTATTAGGGTGCGCTCAAAGGAAGTGAAAAAGAGGGCGCTGCAACGAATACCTTTGTCCCTTGGACCTGGTCTGGAGATTGGAGTTGGAGTGTGAGTTTATGGTGTTGCATTGTGTGAAGTGAAGCTTGGATGTTCAAACCTTGGAATATATTATATAATACCTTAGTGTGACAATATACTTAACTTTGCGGTTTTGCTGACCTTGACATTTAGCAGATATAAAAAAATGTATGCAAATTCGAGATGACAATTACTGCTGAAATCATGAAAGTATGTAATATTAGTCAAGACATAAGTGACTGTTACGTAAACTTACTATACTAGTGGCAGCAAAAGGCTCCCTGACTCTCAGCACATATTATATGTAGCTGAATGGCCTTCGGCCCTAATGAGCTGTAATATAGTGCACGTTTTTACAAATGCGATTTGCCATCGCAAAATTTGCATTATATATATAGTATCTGTAAAAAAATAGTCACACTGTGCATAGTATTGAAATAACAGAGACATCACCAACATCATTCACAGTCCACTTTTACTGAGACACAAACCCACCTGTGTTTTGACTACTGAATTCCTCCACATCAAATCGCCTGCTATTGCAAAAGGTGTTGCCTCTTGTTGGTAAAATGTTCTGGTTGAAAAAAGCAAGAATGGTGGGATTGATGGAACTATTTTCTGTGTTATCTTGACCTACCATCTCTACAGTTAGGAACAGTGTGTGTGGCAGGTAATAATATGCTTCCTATCCTTCACCATAAAGGTACTGTCTAGTGCGGGAGGCTAAAAAGCCAAGTTTTGTGCGTCTTGATCAGAGATCAAATGAAGAGTTAAAGACTCAAACAAGGCATATCTGTGAGGTAAACATAATCACCTTTTACTTGTGATACTACTGGACATACAGGTATATATATCCCAGAGTGCAATAAAAAGATTTTTGTGTATTCTCTTGTTATTATTCTCCGATTTGTTCACTGATTGCATGGCTGCACTTGCTTTCCTTGTAGCTAAGGACATTCAAACTACCTCTTGAGACTACAAGTGTTTCTGCTGCCAAGTTTGACATAATTTGAATCATTTTCTGTCTTTATTTCAAAGCACTAAAGTGCAAACTTATAGGCTCACTAAGAATGTGTGTGCCCATTGTACCACCAATATTCGCTCTGCCTAAAGATGGGCTCTTGATTTACTTGTGTGTGTTTCTCACTGGCTCACTGACAACATTATTGGACATGATACTTAACCTTTGTTTGGACTTATGATGCAACGAGAGGAACTGGTCAAGTTAAGCTAGTGACATATTGACTTTGTCACTTGGTTCTCATGCCCTAACTTTTGAAAAATATCGTGTAGCACTGAACCCGTTCATTATAATTATTACTCTTTGGCCAGCCTTTTGTGAGCATGGTGGCAGAAAATGTGTTAACAGATAGAAAGACAGAATGACAGTCACACCTAATATGAGTATCTGTGAGCCTCGCTGGTTAAATGAAAAGCACTAAAGTGCAAACCCTCGGCGAACTACGTACACAGTGCCGCTAATGGGCTAGGCCAGCTATTAGCGTTTACCCGTGGTCTCCCGCTAGTAGGCCGCGGAGAGTCTGACACGGGCTAGCTATGGTATTAGATAGCATTCGGGAGTCGATACACGCACCTTCGTGGTGGCTTCTTGAGCCTCTAAGATCGAGGTCACACGTTGATCGCGTCTGGTATACGCATGCGCACTGCTTATTGATGGGTTGGGCCACGCAACGCGGTCCACGACTGTGCCAGTTTGTCGCTCTCGAACGCAGTCGTTTCAGGAAAATCGCCCTTTTATTTTTCAGGCTCGTGTAGTACTGAAGCCGCTGGTATCGCTAATGGGCCGCCTCGTAGCCTGTAGTTCCAGAATAAGCGTCGACACACACACACACACACACACACAGACAGACAGACAAACCAACTACCGTAACCCTCGCTGCGCATGCGCGCCGAGGGTTAATTATACAACACATATCTCTAGAGTATGCGGTAGCTGTCAAGTTCCCACAGGCCTCTTCAGCGGTTATAATATGAGCTCCTCTCTATGTTTCATAGAGGAGTATATCTAGGGTCATCTCTTCCTTTTAACCCCACCCATTTTCGTTTTTGTCTATACAGTTCCCCTGATTCGTAAGACAGTATTCTATACGCAGCATCTTATTTTGGTTAGAACCTTCAACGTAATTAGCTGTCATGTCATCTGCACTCTATCACTAGGATACTGGGACTGAGCTGATGCCCACTGATATCAAGTTCTATCAACCATTTGGAGGTGAGAAGGTGGTCTTTGAGAAAGAAGAAGTAACTGAGATGAAGAAATTTGGAGAACCAGGTATTTGGCATTTTGAAGTGTTACCCTCGGCACACCATGCATACATGTACGCATGCGCGGCACCACTAATTGGGCTGGACTGCGAGTATATATGTACAATAGTCAAAAATATAATCTTGCCAGCTCGCTTAGAGTCTGACATGGGCTAGCTACACTACTAGATAGCATGCGAGAGTCGATACTCGCCCTGCGTTGCAACTTCTGGTGCCTCCAAGGTACGCAGAGCGAGCGGATCTGGTAGCGGTTACCCTGTGCTAATTTGCATTATAGCTTTTTCAGTTGGTTTTCACGCCATAACTCTCGAATGCAGTAATCTTACGAAATTCGCCAAATTTAAAATAAAGCCAGTGTAGCGCTGAAACTTTTAGTATCACTCTTTTGTTGTCTCGTTGCGTGTAAAAACGGTGTAACACACAGACAGACAGACGGAAACAAACTAATGAACCGAGAACTGTAACCCTCACTGTGGCATGTGCGCCGAGGGTTAATGACAAATACAATGCAAATGTAGTGTTCTAGGAGATTATACATATTGCAGGACTCACATTAATGGGCTTCAAACCAAGATCTCGTGTCAAGAAGCATTGCTACATAAAACCTTCCAACTTCATCTTCCCTGATGAAAGTGTACGTGCTTTGATGTACATAGTATTTTTGATTTTGAGGATTTTGAGGCTCATGCAATTGTGTTTGACACACCCACCATAACACTTTTTTAAAAACGGGTTCAAACGTTCTGTTTTGTAATTCGGAAGCAAAGTTGAGAAGTGTTCAACATTCTCAGACTAAACAGGGTGACCTGAATGGAGGAAAGGAGTTACAGTAACTTCTGGGCTAGATTAATGAGTGGTTTAGTGATCTTAAGGTTGTGCTTTGGAATCAAGGCTAGGCTTCATGGTGAACATTGCAGAGTTCGCGAGTCAGTCCTAGTGTACATTTTTCACTCACTCTCTATTTGCACTCAAGGTTGTCAAAGGCAGCTCAAGCCTATTCAAAGTCCTCTTGGACCGCTGCCTTGCAAGAGACATTGTGGCTATATGTCGCTACATTGCTCGGCAGAATGCACAGCCATTCTTCGTAGCATTGGTTCCTCAAGCAGAGAATTTGGGTGAAAATAATCTACAAGTGGAGTCACCAGGATTTCATGTGGTGTTCCTTCCATTTGCTGAGGATTTTCGGACTCTACATTTTGAGGAGTCCACTAAAGGTGGATCTGATTGGGCATGCTTTCCTATGTACCTACCACATAACAATATCATTGCAATTTCAGCAAATACTGAGCAAATTGACAAAGCCAAGGATATCATCAAGAAGTTGACCTTCAAGTACCAACCTGACTCTTTTGAGAATCCTGGTAGGTAAAATGTTCAAATGACTCAAATCATTGTTCTTTTTCTTAGTTCTTCAGAAGCACTATCGCTATCTAGAAGCTATAGCCCTGGAGCACGACGAAGTGGAGCAAGTGACAGACCTAACTGAGCCGGACATTGAGCGCATCTCTCGCAGGGCTGGCTCACTGCTAGAGGAGTTTAAAGAGTTAGTGTACTCTGATGGATATGATCCTGAACAGAAACCTGGTGCCAAGAGGAAGGTTTGTGTAAACTGCACTGTTAGTTGTTATTAAAAAATTATACTGCTGCATGTGCTGCTGGGTCTAGATTAATGTTTAAGTTCAGGTCAGGCACACATGGGCTAAATGAGGAACTGGGTAGGCATAGGGGGAGGGAGGGGGTGAAGGAGTGCCTGTTGTGTGACGATGAATGTGAAAGTGTGAGTCATGTGTTGTGGGAGTGTCCAGCATATAGTAGTCTTAGGAGCAATTTCTTAGTTGCCCTGCCAGGGAAGCTCGGGGATGGGTTTGAGCATTTCCAGTCGCTTGATAGTTTCAGGAAAACATCCTTTATGAACTATGGGAGGATAAATTTGGTTCTTTGCTTGGCCTTGTTAAAGATTTTATTTTGGATGTTTGGGAGATAAGAAAGGTTAGTTATACGGCGATAGTCCCCGTGTACAACAAACCCAGTCTCAGATTGCGTCTGGGGAGCTGCAGGGTGTCGCTAGTGGAAGGGATGAGTTGAGGTGTCTGGGAGGTGAGACAGACACCTCATGTTCATATGGCGTATGTTCGTTTGTTAACGGTTCCGCCCATTGCTCTGGGTGCATGGTCTATGGCCCTAGTGCTATGGCAGCCACCTGAGTATTATTATTATTACTGCTGCATGTGCATAATTGGAGTGAAGCAAGCCCAACCTATATAGTCGTCTGATGCTCACTTTGCTCACCAAACATTCTTCTAGTATAAACGCGTGTGGAAAAAGCGTGTGAATGCAGGGCAACAGGTCATGGAGCTTCACTTACACACTCAGTGTCGACGATTGGCAACACTGAGATACACTGAGATGATTATTAAAATCTCATTTCAGGCTGCTAGCAATGCCCCCAGTGCTAAGAGACCCAGGAGCTCATCAGAAGATGTTGATGTTGAAGCTGAGGCAAGGAAAGGAAATGTATGTATTTTCTATTTTCTATTCATTACTTCCAATAATTATTTCATTGCCAATGTTTAATTTCCCAGTTGAAGAAGGTTACTGTGCCTGTGCTCAAGGCCTATTTGAAAGGAGTTGGTGTAAGTGCTGGGGGAAAGAAACAAGACCTTATCGATGCAGTGAATGAACACCTTGGATTTTGAGTTGCACATCAAGTTTATTTTATCATACTATAACAGTTAACTCAGCCTGCTATGTCGGGTTATCTTTTGCCTTTTTTCTTAGTATCTGTCTTAGTTTGTCTTGCACTCAATTTCTCTTCCAGCTTCTTGGCTAGCTTTGCTTGTATTTGTGACCTTTTCGTTCCACTGAGGTCGGAAGTCTTACCACCTTGCTTTGCCTCTCGCTGAATATCTTTTCGTGATTGCTGTCTGGCTGCATCTCCACAACCATGTACTTCTGGGAGACTGTGCTCCATGCAGAACCGTTTTTTGCAGAATTGACAGAAAATACCAAGCAAATTTACTTTCTTGGAACACTGAGAAAATTTGCACGTACAATCTGCCAATGTCACTTCTGCAAGCAGTTTATCCAAGTCTTCATGAGTTGGAACACCATGACTTGTTTGAGAAGACCTTTTTCTCGAGGTGTGTTTGGGTTGATGAGCTGTTTTGTTAGTTTCTCTCAATTTGAGGTCAGTACATTTTTCTCTTTCCATTCTTTTTAGGCACTGTATCTGATGTAATTTCCAGTTTTCTTGTAGGATGCCTTTTCTGCACACGTCACATATTTTGCTTTTCGGCCCTAGAAAAAGAGTAACAATGCTAAGCTATTTTCTGTAAATACTTAGTGATAGAATAGCATCCTATTCCACAAAGCAGCATACCCAAGACTTCCTCGTGGGCTATTGGGTCAAGCTCTCTTGCTTCACTGCTATCTGTTGGCAGACTCTTTGCTTCATCTCTGGGTAGACTTTTTGCTTGTGCCATAGTATTATCTTCCTGCACCTTGCGAACTTCTATAAACCGCTCCTTTCCATACCCCTTGCTCACATGTAGCAATCCAAACTGTTCACAAAGCTGTGGTATAGTCATAACTTGTATGAAAATAGGTGCCATTTAATGGTGTCCGTACCTCGTGTACAATCTTTCGCTCATTTCCAGTTAAAGAGCTCGGAAAGGACAAAACTGCAGAATCGCTATCAATGAAAGAGTGGATGGCTTCTTC
The DNA here is from genome assembly GCA_030341885.1 of Geodia barretti. NCBI lineage: Eukaryota > Metazoa > Porifera > Demospongiae > Tetractinellida > Geodiidae > Geodia > Geodia barretti. The sequence goes on from CASHTH010001683.1 coordinate 20,776, forward strand.
AAGAGTTACACGTTGATCTTTGCTCTGCAAGTCACTGTGTTTACACAATGAACCTGAATTGTTGTGCATACAGGTGAACATATACCCTACCCGGTGATCGGTGTAGGAGATCCCTCATTTAGAGTGGTGGGGATATATTGTGTGGCAGGCCGAGGTTTGCTCCTGCCAGAATGCGATGTAACTTCATCTTCGTTATATACAGCCTTTTTCTGCTTCTTTGTTTCTTCTGAATTCTTGTTCTGCTTTGGCTCATAACATTGGAAAACCTCAAAATCTGGATCTGAAATGTGATTAAAAGTAGCTTAACCCGGCACAGTAGATGTATACATACCTTGCATATACTCATGAGCACTCCACACTTCACCAACACGATGACAGGTTTCGATCATTCCCTTTATGAAAGGCTCACAAGAGACTGTGTCAGAGTCTCCTATCAGACACAGATGTCTTCGAGCTCTAGTTACTGCCACATTGCTACGTCGCTGCTCCTTAAGGAAACCATACTCACCTAAACACCATAAAAATTTTCTGAATTGACTCTGGGTATTTCACTAATGTGTATTATATATACCTCTGTCATTGGATCTAGTTAGTGATATTATCACTGCCTCCTTCTCTCTTCCTTGAAAGCCATCGACTGTGTGAACCTCCAGAGAATCAGTGGCAGTCGAGCAGATAGTTCGAATTCTCTCTCTGGTTAGCTCAACCTACAAGAAGAGATCATTGATTCACATTACATGTAGCACATACGCACTTGCAAGGAATATGGAGCTATAACAGCAATGTCTTTATCAGGCACTCCACTACTGCGAAGCTTTTTGATGTGATGAAAGACTAGGTCTGCTTCACCTATAAAAGATCATGGGAAAACATGGACATAGATAGCACACAATAGTGGTGACTGATAAGACCACATAGAGGTTAAAACGTGCGCTTTATGAAAAGCACCAAAACTAGCACTACTGAAGAGTATGGCAATAGGTTGTGCAGGTAAAAAAAATTAGATCTTGCACACATGAAATTTTGGTTAGCTAGCTTAAATTCGAAGTTAAGAAGTGCAGACAGGCGGACCTACATATGCATAGTTCATAATCACAATACTGCAGCACTGTTCTTGTCCAACATATCTAGCAGGTACTTTCTATTTCCCCTGTGTTGTACAGACGCAATAACCTTCATTCCCCTTGGATTCAACGTCATCAGTCTCCAGCTCATGAACACCACATCCAGCAGTATCAATGTACACAAGAGCAACAGTTGTCTCTCTTCCATCTCCAACACCTGGCAGGTCCCTGATGATATGAGGCTAAAGTAAGTGTAACGTCACACATCAGGCTTACCTCAGCAAGTGACTGTCCACACTCTCATGAGGGACAAGCAGGTCATCATACAGAGCATGAGATGACCATGCCATGATTTTAGAGTTCATACGATACTGAGTGGTGAGAGTTGATACAACTGGTCCGCCAATCTCCTTAACAACCCGTTCCATCAGACTTAGTGAAAATCCTTTATCACTCGCCCTAGGGAGATAGTCTGCAGTAAACCTTGTGCTTGCTGGCAACAGAGACTTAAACCTACTCCTGGGAGAGAATAGTAGGAGGAAGCTGACAATGGTCTCCAGCTAGAACACAGCGGGGAGCTCTCAGAAGAGGAATCCAGCAGCTTGCTTCAAGTGCCTGACATATTATGCATCATACATAACTGTGTGTCTAGATATTCACTGCGACTGTACCTGGGCACATTCGTCAATTACCACGATATGAAAGTGATCATGGGGCAAAAACCTGCATTGATTTTGAAACAGGTACAAAGAGATTATTTACATTACACATCACCTGAGTGCCCCTTCTGGTGATGCCCCAGTTAAAGTGCACAATATGATATCAGCACGTAATAGAATCTGCTTCAAACATTTCTGACAAACAAGAGTAAACGGGACATAAACTTTACTTAAGTCATTCCTGTAATACACACCTCTTCTCTCTCTTTTAGTTCTGATTTCAGCGTCTTTATCTCAGACCGCAATTTTCTCTTGTCACTGGAACCCCTTGTCTTTCTGCACTGCGACTATTGAAATATTCCAGTTGCAACACTGTCGTATTGCTAGGCTTATTACAAACGTACGTATGCTTTATCAATGTCTTGTCTAACATCCAGTATGATGCCAGCCGAGTCTGAGTTAGCCACCAGTGCATCTAAAGAGTACTGGAGAACAGCGTGTTCTAGTCTTGCAGGGTGGCCTAATCGAACCACCTACACCACACAAAGGCCATAACATTCATGCACAGTGCATTGGACTTGCCTCTGCTTTGGCATATGCCAGTTTCCCAACTAAGTTGTCAACAGCAATATTTGAAGGAGCACAAGCTAGGACCTGTGGTAGTTAATATTGAAAATAGAAGAGGGAAGCCATGATTATACTACAAGGAGTAGTTGGAATAACGTAATATGTGCGCAGTGGCAGTGCCTGTCACATAAACATAAAACGAATAGGCATTGAGACAACTATAGGAATGCAACATATTTTTGGCGACATCACATATCAAAATATATAGAAAATTCCCTCATTGAAACAACTAGTTTCGCTTGCTAATTAGTGAATAAAACATTCAGCATCAACAATAGTATTGAACATACTTTCATCCCCTTCTTGACTGCTTGTAGTATTAACTCCACCAGAGTTGTAGTCTTCCCAGTGCCAGGAGGACCATGTATAACGGCAACATCAGGTCTTGACAGAGCAGACAATACTGCCTTGCGTTGACTGGAGTTCAAGTTACGAGTATGCCATGGGAACTATGTAGATAGAAGTACAACGTTGAGTTAACAAAACTGTGAGAATGGGGGGCACGTGGTGTGCTCACTTTTTCTATCTCTTGTTCCTGGAGTGATGTGTACTCTTGACCAGATGGCAGCAACTGTGCTTCAGAGAAGAGAACTGAAATAAGGTGTAGACACCGCCCACTGGTATACGATTCCAGGGTTTCAAGTACACTAAAAATATAATACAGCACACAATAATTACAAAGTTGTTCCCACCTATAATTTCCAAAAAGTAATTGTGAAGGAACTTGTCACACTGTTGTACATTAACTCAACAAACAATTATTGATAGTTCTACCTTCTAATCCTTCGGTAGGTGACATCATTGGCTAGTTTCACCAACTGTATCATTCCATTGTAGTCCGACAGATCCACAGAGTCAGAGAGATCATCAAACACAACAGAAATCAGGGAACTTGTACTTTTTGTGATGACTCCAGAGATCCTCTGACCAGCAATGGGCTTATTTCCAGACAAAACACCAACAATATCACCTATAACAATTACTACTGTTAGCCACCATAAAACAAGCCCTAAACTGCATACCATTAGTTAATTTATTTGCTGGTAGATGCTTTTCTTGGCGTTTGCGCTTCGCCGTTGCTGATTCAAAGACCAAAACATGTCTTCCATAGAGACCAACCTGTGATGCTAGCCATAAATCAGTGCTTTAACTAACAAACATAGCCACCTTCTGTGAGGAAACTGCGAGAGATTTGAGATCTGAGAGGCTTTGATAACCAGAAGAATTTTCGCTGTGGTCGAGTTCCGCAGCTCTCTCAAGGGAGAGAAGGTGAAGAGAACGAGAGACGAACTCCTCCCTCGCCATCTGCTTTAGCGCATGCGCACTTCGTTCGTCGCATATATACGCATAATAATAATATCGACAAACCCCGTCAGGGTATTATATGTATCATAAATGGGTCCAGTTTCTCAAAAGTATAAGTCCAACTGCAGTCAAGGGTGGAACAGACAACAGACTTGCATATCGCTGCCTCCTCATCCACCTTGCCACCCCAGAAACTTTTATCGCCATTCTCACTGGCCACACTGAGAACACAACTTGCTCAAATTGTTCTGTGACACCATCCTGTGGATAGGGGAGGAGAGCTAGTGCATAGCGTTACACTTTTAAACAGGAACCACAGTATGTATATAGTACCGGGGTTAAAACTGTGTATGACGGCTGCCTCGACTGGACAATGAAGGAGATTATTCGAAGGTTTTCCAATAGTACCAGAAACCTATTGCTGTGTATGATCCTCTCCACACTGCCTTCCAGCATGTCACACATCACCATTCTTGCTGGAACTATTAGCAAGAGTAGCCTATTAACAATCGAACATCAACAAAACTTATACCTTGTTCTGCTATGTTCAAGTACATTTGCACACCAAAGTTCAGACCCCGGTAACTGCATTGAAATTTAAAAAAAACACCTCCATGTGAGGCATTCTGCTTCTAATTTAAAGATACAGACTATTCCTAAAGGATACACATAAGTGGCTAGCTATACATTATTTTCATGTCTGTGAATAATAGGATGATGGAACTATAATCTACCTAGGATGTGTCCAAGCAGTGACAACTTCATAGCAGCTGTCTTTTGCTCTTGGCCTCCACCTGGTGAGTTCGTGTTCAGTGTGGTCTGATTCTTCAGCCAGATCTGAGACTATTTCTCCCACAGCATAGCCAACCATACCCGCTACCTAGATAGGACAGAGTGAAAGACAAGTTCACAACATCTGCTTTTTCACCTACCTGGAAATCACTGCTGATATTCCCCAAATCCTCACATTCTAGTGTCGTGCGGTACACAGAAAGTCACAACTCCAGCAAACACTTTGCCCTTCTTGTCTATTGTCTTTGCTGTTATTGCCGTATCATGGTGCTGACGTCCAAGAAAACTCATGAATTGATGAACAGTTTCACGACCATCCCTTCCTCCTCTATACCTCCATACTCTATGAGCAGAAACACAGTAATGAAGTAATGCATCTATAAAATGTGACATACGTATACCTGTCTTCATTTCTGAATACCCAGTGAATAATCTCTTCTTGGAGCGACTCAGGAAGTGACAGCAATGGGACAGTGAACGTACAATTCTTCAAACAACCACGAATGTGTGGTAGCTGTAGTAGTGAATAAACATTACTAAACACACGTAAAAGTCATTCTCTACCTTTTCATTCAGGAATGAGAGGCTTCCTTTACTCTTCTCAGCCAGGCTCTATAGTTGTGCAATTGAATGATTTGAATTCAAGACACGGTCTGCAAACCTTTAATTCAAGAAACTGCCTGTGATTGGTCACACAGAGGTGTGCTAGGTCTGACAAGGCGTGATCACTCCAATCCTTCAGGGATGCCCTGATTTGGTCTATTAGTGCAGTAACTAGGCACTCCTTGTTGGGAAGAGAGTCAGAACGATCATCAAACGGAAACGGAACCTGAGGAGGCTGTGTGAAATGAGTGAGGTTACATCTGCAGCAGTCACTGCCAAAACTCTCCGTTACATTCTTGATTTTTGAGAAGGTATTTTTCCATCTGTCATAGTCTAGTCCATTTTCAATGACAGTGCTTCTTAAATCTCCAGTATCCACTCCTTCACTCAATACTGAGATATCCACTTGCCCAGAAATCTACCACATATCAGGGAGTAAATTTCAAAGACTAGTAAGGTCTTCCTAACCTGAAGTGTTTCCACCAGACATCTTGTAGCATATCTTGCATCACATGGTCAAACATCATTCCTGCAAGATCCTGGAATCACAGCAATAATCATGACACACAGCCAACTTCAGAAACACACCAAACCTTTGCCATTCTGGATTTCTGTCTCTTGAAGCCTGGTCGGATGGAGTCAGAGGAGAGAGAGAAGCCAGGGTGAAGAACTAGGTCCAGCCCATTGCGGACCTTCTCCGGCCTGCATACGTGGGGCGGTGGTATATACACACATGTATCTAAATTCCTCACTCAACAGTTTTCAATGTGGATTTCTTGTCCACACCGTCATAAAACTCAGAAGTACATACGTACCTATGATCATAGTATGTTCTCCACTCAGAGGAGAAGTCATGTTCGCAGGTTAGAATTCCACCTGTCAATTCAGGCTGGACACTCCTATGGAATGGACAGTTAAACTTATCTCAGTCATATCAAGAACGTGAAGAATAATGTAACCCCTAAGCAAATGACTACCATCATAATGGAAGTTTTTTGCTGCTGCAGTTGCATGTGTAAGTAGGGCCACAATTAACTCTCGCTTTGCAAAAAAATAATACTCAGGTGGCTGCCATAGCACTAGGGCCATAGACCACGCATCCAGAGCAAAGGGCGGAACCGTTAACAAACGAACATACCCATATACACATGCGGTGTCTGTCTCACCGATCCCCGACACCTCAACTCACCTCTGCACCAGCGCTGCAGCTCCCCTGACGCAATCTTAGACTGGTCTTTGTACTTGTGATAATCTCCATAATACGACTCTTAGCTCCACATCCTAAATAAAACCTTTTACAGGCCAGCAAAATAACAAATTATCCTTCCACAGTCTCACTACCCAATTAAGGCTTCTTTCCTGAACTAGCAAGCGAACTGACATGCTCAACCCATCATCAAAGCTTCCCCTGCAGGCACTAGATAATGCTCCTAAGACTACTATATGCTGGACATCTCCCACAAACAGCATGACTCACTACTTTGCACATCATCATCACACACAGGCACTCCTTCACGCCCTCCTATCACCCCTATGCTACTGAGTTCCTTATTAGCCCTGCGTGCTGACCTGAACTTAAACATTATCTAGACCCAGCATCACTTTTCCCATGCAAGTACTTTTTGAACTCTACCACCTTGTTAAATGTCTTATACAATTACAGCTTTACTTTGCTATTTAGCCCCTCTTCAAACTTTCTAATCTCACTCTCATTAATACTGTCCCCTACTATAGACAAAAAGCCTTCAAGGAGCAATCCCCATTTTGAATATCATGCAACCGCTCTGCCTTTGCAAAAGCCGTTTAATCATGAGCACTATACTGTGGGTTTTTCAGCTAGGAAGTTCAAAGATGTAAACAAAGGGAGCTTGACTTGCCCGAAAGACACACTACTTCTGGATTTAAGTATACACACAAAGTTATTGCAGAACTGTTGAAGTCCTAACTGAGAAGATACCAACATCACAGGCTTCCAGTTAGCTTTCCACACTTCACCCTCACACTACATACAAGGTCGTCTAATGGAAGCATGAATGCAAAATATTTATTGCTGTTACTAACAACACTGGTAGTGTATGGCAGAACAAAGAATAGTTCGCGTCTTTCTGTAAAATATGGGCAGTGGTGGGCTGGATGTAAGACAGATGACCACTGACTGTTACCTGCACCCAGTGTTTACAGTATAACGAATACGACACATTTTTGGGGAGAGAAGCAATCTTGGAACGCTTTACATGATGTTTGCGCAAGCGCATTGTCATGCGCAGAATCATCAACCACGTAATTCATGGAAATAGGTGGGTCAAATTTATATAGCTAAAGAGCTTGGCTAGTACTCAACAAACAAATTTGTCTGATCGCTTGCACTTAAGAATGACTACAGATCTAGAAGAAGACGTTCATTGAAGAGAAGGTTTACCTTCTAATGGATTCCCATGTCCTCTGGTTAGGGTAGGACTGAGGGACAATGACAGCAGGCACTAGATTAGATGGCTCAGCTAGGAGTGCAGTGAAGATATTCACCCACACCTGCAGGGTGGTGAGGGATACACAGGCTTCTTGTTAGAGGGGAAACAAGTTTATATTAACAGAATACCACAGCAATTACACGACTTGTCCTCTATTACACACGACACAAGGGGTCACAGAAGTATGTTTAGTTGTCAGCTCTGTGTAAGTAGCTCAGTTGCTACCAATACTGCGTCATCTCTGCCATAGCCAAGCTATAAACCTCAGCCAAGTGTTATACTCGTAAATTAAGCACTCGAGTTGTTTCACGGCAGGAAATGGCCACTGATTTTGAATTCAAGAAAAAGCTAGTACATGATTTCACTGTTGTATCTCATGTTGAGTACTTGTAGTGATGCAAAGTTGGCTATACTTTTACGAAACGATCATCAATAGCACAGTTTGTCAAAATGACTAGTCAGTGATCTCCCCAGAGGGTTTTGGTGTCAGGCTCCCCTACACCTGTTTCCTTATTATTGTAATGCCCTAAACCTTCATCTGCATGATCTACATCTTGCATGCAGTGTGTACACAAGTATACACGGGGGTATATTATACAAGCTGAGGGCATGCTCTGTGTGTTAGTCAACGTTTAGTTTGATTGTAGCCAATCTAAAATTCATCCTCTGCAGGGCATTGCTCTGTGTGTTGTGTAGGAAGCAAAATAGGTGTCAAAAGTAGGCTCTTTCTGAACAAAAGCCAGGGTTTGGCGGGAGCCACATCGTATGAAAATCCTGGGGAGAACACTGCTAGTATTTGAGCCGTCTCACTTGGGATGTATCGTAGGGATGACCATTGGAGTATGCCTTGAACAGGTATGCTCCTAAATAAACAAAGTAAGGTGTTTGTCTGTTAGAATATCCTTGCATGTATGTATATATACCTTCAGGGGTAAAGAGTATTTCAGCATTCTCAATTTCCAAGCCAGTTTCATCATAAATAGAAGCAATAGCACTGTCGGTGCGAATACCAATCTACAAACAAGATGATGTTAGTTAGTTAGCAGCAAGTTGCACGTTTACAAACACACACATACCAACCTCTAGTGGTCTCTCACAGTGTTCACCATTTGGAGCATAACAGCCAATTATTTGTGCACCACAGCACCTGTAACAGGTTCCAAACGGTCATAAGAACACTCTTTCCAGCATAAATATATACCTGGCACAGTCCAAAAACTGTGTGTTTAAAGCAATAGTGAATGTTTTTGGTTTCACTGGGGCTTTACCCTGTAGAAAATACAAGTGTTCTCATCCAGTGATGTATTGCATAAAAGAAATTCACTGCCCATATATCTGTGACCAGGAAGGTGATTGAGTAACATAGACACTACCTGTTTTGCAAAGTCTTCCTCAATCTTATCTTCCTTTGTGAGAAGAGAAATCTTCTTTTCGTGAAAATACCCTTCTATTTCTTTCCCTAGCTTGTTGTCAATCAATTTAACTGCGATAGCTCTGCGCCCCTATAGATATATGGTCAGATAATAGATATACGCATCACTCTTAGCATGCAAGGTATCCTACCTTGAGTTCAGTAAGAGAGAGTTGCTCATCAAATAGCTCATTGGACTTTACTAGTTCACCATCAACTGACACCTAACACAGTAAGACAATTTAATGAAGGATATATAGAAGTTCTTGTGTGTAAGACATCTAGTTTAGGTACATGAGTGATGGCCATGTGCAAATGTTATGGAGGGTAAGCAACGTGAAACTGCCTTGAAACGGAGGGATGATAAGGCGAACGCAATATGTGACAGCGTTCTGGCTATTCGAATGTTTCCTCTCCGATGCTGTGCGAGCCGTTCTGTCTAACAACAAAAAGTAGGTGTCAAGCTGGGAACCAGGAGACAGATGGCGTACTGACTAAATTCCACTTACCAAAAAAATATGTGGGGAAGGCTCCTAAGAGAGACTTACCCCCCCCAGGAGGATATCTGGGACAACTGATAACACTGGCATACATAAATCCCACAAATCTGGTGCGGGGCTGTAAGTCGGGCACATATCAAATCGGTTGACTTATGCTCTCTAGCCTAGTTCCATCACCGCGCGCTAACCACATTTCGTACACGAAAAATAATCGATCAAATACACCACACCCTCATCCTTCTCAAATCAGCAGAGCCTTGTAGCAGGTGGGTTCACCGGGGCGCAAAATAACTGCCCCGTGGTGCAGCGCATCTTGGGCACAGATCCCCAAGGCTACATCAGCCGTGAGGAACAAATGTGCAAGAGAAACCACCTCAGAGACGCAATGTGCTTCACAAAGGAGCATGTGGCGTATGGGGCTGGGAGGCGGTTTTATGGTATAACGTCAGGTTAGTCCATAATCCCGCGAACTCTTGGCACCTAAGATATATGTTTGGATGAGCTGCACGATGAAGTTGGTCATTAAGAGTTAGCGATAACGCGACTCCACACCTACTGGTAGTTTTAACACAAGCGCAAGTTCATATAAAAATTCCAATATTACCAAAGAAACAACATTTGTTCGGACGTCAGCTCCTTTTCCCGATGGATGACAGACTTGATTTTGGTGCTGCGGTCTTGAGGCATCAAAATAGGGGGAGTTCCTCTCGGAGCCCGACTGAGCTCTGCCATGTCGATTGTGCGAGATTGTGGTCCCAGATAGTCTAAGCTATTCACGGAATACGATTCAAGGGGGGGTCGAATTCCACACGTGCATTAACAATGACTATTCCCCCACTTACAGATCTTTGCGGTTATTATCTGATATAAGAAATACCAGTACTACGTTAGTTCAGGACTCCATAAAACAATTATGAGGGGTGTAAAAGTTTAAAAACCTAAGTAGTAGATTTCGGAGATGAAGAAAATAAGCCAGAGGTTGGAAGATGTAAGAGTTAAAAATACAATACAGAAAGAATTTGTGCGAAGGAGAAAGGCGGCGTGGCTCTTAGAAGGGGGTGCAAATGTATTTGCGCGGGTTATTGTGGATTAATGTAGGGTGGCAGTTGCAGGGTGGCAGTTGGTGAAAGGCTCAATCATAAAGAAAAAATCCTAGCCATATCCGGAGATTAAAGGGTGCATCACAGGAAGTGCAAAATCGTAAAGCACACAAAGTTGGCACTGTTTGTGGCACGGGGTCTGTAGAATAGAGCGTGTGGGCATT
>CASHTH010001685.1:0-13346 GCA_030341885.1 Geodia barretti
CCGCTTGCCGGTGTGTTGTGTTTTCTTGCACTTCTCCTCTCCTCCCTGGCGTTTCCCTCCCTCCCTCCCCTTTTGCTTGTCCGTCTCATCTGGCGATGCCCGTATATCCTCTCGTCTGCTCTTACCGTCCTTGTCTTCCCTAACTGCACCCTTCTTTGCTTCCTTTCGCTATGAGAGCCCCCCGTTGCGTCTGCTGTCGTTTTCTCTCTCGCTCTTCCTGCGTCTCCCCTTTGTCACTTTCTTGTCCTTTCTCTCTTTTCCCTCTTCCTCTGATTCCCTTTTCTTCTCCTCTGCCCCTCTTCTCACCCGCCCCTCACCTCCCCATCCCCTCCCCTCCTCCTCCCCTCGCCGTCCTCCCTCCCGGCGGGGGCGCCCGCTCCCCCCATCCCTCCCCGTCTTAGGTTACCGTCCTATCCCTCTATCGCCGCGCCCGCCTCGTTGCCGCCCGCCCGCCGCCACCGGGGCCTCTCCGTTGTTCTCCCCTCCGTCCTCACTTGGCTCTTCCGCGCCCCCCTCGGTCCGTTGGCGGCCCTCTTTTCCCCCCCCTTCTCGTTCCCCCTCTTGGTTGTTTGGTGTTGTTCCCCGCCGCTCCCCCTTGGTGTTCGCGGCCTCCGTCCCTCTTGTCCGCCTGTGTCGTGTGTTTGGTGTGCCCGGCTTTTGTCTTCCACCTTCCGCCTTCCTCGGCCTTCCCTATCCCGTCCTCTTTCTCTCTCTCTCTCTATCTCCTCCCCCTATGTTCTCCTCCCCCAGGTTTGCAGTATTATCTGTATTGGTTCACTGTGTGTTGTGTTTCTGTAATGTGAAGGTGTAACTCAAGGCTTGTATGCTGCTGCACTTTCTCTGCCGACATAAACTACGAAGAACACTCGAGCACTCTGAGGTACATTTATAAACATGTGCTCTCTCCCTTCTCTCTTTCACCTCAATGCTCTTCCAGTCTAGAAACTACTCCTGAGAAGATGTTAGAGCTCTCTCTCTGCTCTGCAAATAGTCTGAACTTCCCTGTTATAGCTTCTTTCTCTACCCCTTAATGAGAGTCCAGGGATTTCGCGGAATAATTGCTCATAATAGTCAGACACCTTTTCAGGACACTACCTCACCGTCACTCATAATGATCAGACACCTTTTTCAGGACAGTCCTCACGCTTTGCTCATAAATGACCAGACACCTTTTCAGGACACTGCCGGTCACCTTTGTCTCATAATAATCAGGACACCTTTCAGAAACACTACCTCACGTCACTCATATAAATCACAGGACAGCCTTTCAGGACACGTACATTGCTCTACCTCGGAATAATCAGGACACCATTTCAGGACACGTACAGTCGCTCGAGCCTCAGAATAATCAGGACAACCATTTCAGGACACTACATCGCTCTACCTCGAATAATCAGGACACCATTTCAGGACATCTACATCGCTCTACTCAGGATAATCAGGATACTACGCTGTAATAATATTATACTCTGACTCTTTTGTCGTGTAAATAGCAGGTACGCGGACGCGGCGCAAGCAGATCGTCTGTGCTGCAGTTGTCATGAAGACCCAAATGCAAAAGTATGTACCTACGTAATATGACTAAGAAACTGAAGTGAAAGCTGAAATTCAAATGTACGAGTGGTAATGCTGGAAAACTTGTGTCTAGTAACACTTGAGGGACCAGCTAAGTGTTTAGCGTATTGGACTTCCAGTCGCTACGCCCGAGTGGGACGTTCTGACAGAGTTTCTCTCTGCTGTTAGTACAGCGGAGCCCCCAAAATAAGGACACCTCACTAATATGGACACTTTCTTCTGTCCCATTGGTGTCTGTATTAGAGGGGTTCCTGTGTATCTTATAAAGGGTTATACACGGAGCTCTTTGGATCCATACATTATCCATACCTTGTCAGAACCATTCATACAAACCCGTGCATTGAGACTCCGTCCACTTAGTTCTCCATTCACATCGCACACTCCATCAATTCAGTGAGAGAAATGTGCATGTGTGTGTGTGTGTGTGTGTGTGTGGGGCTAGCATTGTACCCGAGTGTCTGTAGTGGCTCCATGCACCTGTGTATGTGGTATCCAGTCACAATGGACGTCGAGACAACGGACGGCAGTTAGCACATCTGCTCGCCTACAGCCTGAACATTGCCATCGTGTGTTTGTAGCCTGAGATTGCTCTGTCGCTTTGGGAGATTTTGATTTTTAACGTGTCGGAGCACAACAACTCCATTTACCTCTTTTAAAGGCCACTCCAAATAAAGGCCACCTCTCTGTAAAGGACACAGTACAGTGCAACCTCTTTAAAAGACACTCCAAATAAGGACACCTCTCTGTAAAATACACTTGCCGGTGCTAGTATTTTCTCTCTCTACTGTAGTTCTGCCCCATATACTAGTGTATTACACTACTTCCTAATAAGGGACGCCTCTGAATAAAGGATGCTCCAAAACCACTGCTTCCTTCCCTCCCTTCTCACCTCCTTACTCCCTCCCCCATCTCCTTCCCCCCTCCTCACTCTCTCCCCCATCTCCTTCCTCCCTTCTCCCCTCCTCACTCTCTCCCCCATCTCCTTCCTCCCTTCTCCCCTCCTTACTCCCTCCCCCATCTCCTTCCCTCCCTCCTCACTCCCTCTCCCATCTGCAGTTGATCAGACAGCTAAAAGAGGAAGTCAAGAAACTGCACTTTCTCATCAAAGCCGAAGGCTTGGAAGCCAAAGTCGCATCATTCGGTATACAACACACATCTAACACCTGTAGTTCATAGAAACCGCCACTGTTATGAACAGTCTTTGCTGTGTATATATAAGTCTAGCATTGTACGTGTACATTGTGAACACTGTATGTATGTACATATATGGACCGCTATGAACAGTCTTTGCTGTGTATAAGTCTAGCATTGTACTGAACACTGTAATGTATGTACATATGGACCGCTATGAAAAGTCTTTGATGTGTATGTATAGGTCGATCACTGTACGTGTACATTGTAATGTGTGGTAGTTGTGTCATTGGTCATGTGTGTGTGTGTGTGAAGACACTATAGTAACTATGTACGTAGCCTTTGGTTACTTTGTTACTGTTATTGTATGGGTGTTGTGGGCACTGGTGGCTTCAGTTTTGCCCACTGGGAAATGAGGTGGTGGCCCACGCACATGTAACAATAGACCATGTGATGCCAAGAGAAAACGTAACGCAGCAAATTGATCCGGTTTTCCCCTCGTCTTCTCCTAAGTTCCTCTTTATGCCTTCCCCTCTACTTCACTTCCATGTTCTCCCCCTCTCCCGGTCCTATATACGTATTCCTCCATTTCCTACCTCCCTCGCCCCGCCCCATGTCATAATAATTATTATACTGTACTGTACAATGCCACAGTTCTCCTTTGTAGCTGGCCATTCACTTGCACTATCTTCCTCTTCCTCTCCCCAGACCTACACTATGTACCTACTGGAGGAGGGGGAGCACCTGACACTCCCGGAACACTCAAAGCCGTCGAAAAACTCAAGGTTCATATTTTTCCAACCAAATTAATATCTTATTGAACTTCAATGGTCAGCATCATCTTACAAAATTGGGATGCTCCAGGCTCTCGAAAAGGGTGCATTTCGTGCACACATGAAATGTTTTAGCCCCCCGTTTCCCCCTATAAAGGTCCCTTGTGCAACCCTAACCCAGCCCTCTTTGTATACGTATGCACATGTAGTATAATGAAAACAGCAACAAGGCTTCGAGGCAATGGAAAAGCAAACAATTTTCGAGGAAAAAAGAGCTGCCCTGGGTGGGATTCGAACCCACAACACTCAGCAGTCTAGGAAGAGCGAGCGCTCTACCCACTGAGTTACCAGGCCAACTCAGCAGGGGCTCAAATCATGTGCGAAATTGCGTGTGTGTGTGTGTGTGTGTGTGTGGATATAGGAAGCGGAGAGGCTGATGGCTGAACTCAACATGACGTGGGAGGAAAAGTTGAAGAAAACGGAAGCCATTCAGAAAGAGAGGTAGACTAACCCCCCACACACACTTACATGTCACCATTGCTTTCTTCTTTATCTTCTTTTGTACTTTCTCCCGGTATCTTTCCTCTTCTCTCTTCTTTTTGTTCCCTCCCCTCTCCCCTCCTCCTCCCCCCTCTCCCCTCCTCCTCCCCCCTCCCCCCTCACCCATCTCGCTGTATGAAACAGGGAGGAGGCTCTGGCAGAAATGGGTATAGCTCTCCAGGACCAAGAGGGAAGGGCGGTTGGAGTCATGCAACCCAAAAAGGTCCCGTTACACACACACTCACTCAGTCCATTGTGTGATGAAATTACTTGTGTAAGGGAGGATAAATTTGTCCCTGTGCCCTCAGAAAATCCTAGCATGTGAGTCAATGTGAGGAGAACTATCAGTCTTGTCTTGATGCAGACTCCCCAAGAAGGTCCCATTACACACACCCTCCTCCTCAGTCTATATTGCAAAGGGAAAGGTGTGTATATTTCCCCCCATAAAAACCCTGCATACAATGAGTCAATGTGAAGAGGCAATCTGAAACTATCAGTCTTGTCTTGATGCAGACTCCCCATCTGGTGAACTTGAACGAAGATCCTCTCATGTCAGAATGTCTCCTGTACTACATCAAGGACGGCACCACCAAGTCAGTAGAAACATTACACCTTGCCTGCAAACATGTCCTTCGTCAGACGAAATGACCACATGCATGCTTCCCATATAGTGCCCTACACTTAGACCTGGAGAATTGTATTTGTACTTATTGGCCCACACTACAGTGGAACCTCTGTATAAAGGACACATAGGGGACACGAACAATGTCCTCTCTACTGAGGTGTCCTTTATTCAGAGGTGAAATAAGTATATATTAGCACCGGATCGAAACAAGTGTCCTTTATAGAGAGGTGTCCTTTATTCAGAGTGTCCTTTGCAAGAGGTTGCTTTAAGCGAGTATAATAATATGTATATTTTCAGCTATGTACATTGAAAGACCTATAATGCTACAGTACTGTACAGTGTGAGTGTGATCTACATACTGTACATACGTCAATCATACAGGGCTGGAAGTGGAGGTGACATTCAATTGAACGGAGAGTTCATTCTTGAAAAACACTGCACCTTCGTCAATGGGAATGGTATGATGACATAGTATATTATACATGGCATGATTACACCCCACAGTCTTTTAGTCACTCTCGTTGAGTTACTAAGGCACATTATCGCGAATAGTCACGCTACACGCTCAACGTGATGCACATGACATTAGAAAATCGACCACTAGTGGCCCAAAGTCGCTCGGTCGCTAGTGGCCCAAAGTCGCTCGGTCGCCAGTGGCCCAAAGTCACTTGGTCGCTAGTGGCCCAAAGTCACTCGGTCGCTAGTGGCCCAAAGTCACTCGGTCACTAGTGGCCCAAAGTCGCTCGGTCGCTAGTGGCCCAAAGTCACTCGGTCACGTCACTCGGTTGCTAGTGGCCCAAAGTCACTTGGTCGCTAGTGGCCCAAAGTCACTCGGTCGCTAATGGCCCAAAGTCATTCGGTCGCGTCACTCGGTTGCTAGTGGCCCAAAGTCACTCAGGCTTTCCTGTTGCCTCAGCTGGTCTGTGTACACAGACACCTCGTTTCTTGTTTACTTCTCGTCAACAAACAACAATCTCTTTCACTCGTCGTGTACTATATACTACGTGTATGCAGTTTCAGTTTCAGTTCTCTGTCATGATGCAGGTGTGGTGAGCATAGTCCCAAACCCAGACAGCCAGACCTTCGTAAACGGGAGACTCATAACCGAGCCCGAGGAACTGCGAACTGGATCGCGAATCATCCTTGGGAACAACCATGTCTTCAGATTCACCAACCCAGAACAAGGTGAGGGAGGGACACCAGCCACTTTGTGTGTATATTTCAACCATATACCAGGGAAACTTTTGCAGGAGGACACCCTCTCTCACCTCTCTCTCTCTCACAAACGCATCCCTTCAAAACCTGATGTCTTGAGAATCAAACATCAAGCACACAGTATAGATAATACCCCCTTGGTAGGTAATGTTTAAACAACAACAGACATTTTGTTGTTTCTATAAACAGCAAACAGGCATTTTTAACTTTCGTAGAGGGCTCGCCCCTTTCACAGAGTGTATGTTGGCAATTCGCTGATGACTTGCTCCCACTACGTAAATGGTCCCGGCTGTCAATAAGACTTTTTCGCACTGTAACAGCCATGAATTAAAAACCTATTATTATTTGTTTCTCTCCCAACAGCTCGAGCAATCCGTGCTGTCTCCCCGACGGCCTTTGAAAACCCTCGCTCGATGACCCCCATGGGGACCCACTGCGACAGCCCTCTTCATCGAGGCAATGGTGGGTCAGGCTCACTCGGTGGGGGGTCTCCCGCCAGTTTCCTTGACAACATGGGCGTGGTAGACTGGTCATTTGCCCAGAATGAGCTGCTGAAGAAGACGGGGAGGAACATATCCACCAGACAGGAATATGAGGAAAAGTACGCGCAACTTTATCCTCTTTCCAACCTTCCTTGCATGAAGCAGTTATGTAGAAGACTGTTTTTCGTGCACTCCGGTGCTGTTAGATGGATCAAGCGTTGTAAGGGGGTTAATTTCTTTTGTTCTATCTTTAATAGCATTTCTACCCTTATTTACTGCCACATTCTTTAACGTGGAGTGATGACCACTCTCACTTCTTTTGAGCTCTAGTTCAGTTCAGGGGAGAAATTTCACCCTTTTGTCCCACCCCCAAAACTCTCTCCAAGTTTCATTATCACTTGTCTCCTTATGTCAGGATCATAGAGCTGGAGAGGAAGCTGGAGGAGGACAGGGCAGAGGCAGAGGGGAGACTGGAGGCCCAGAGAATGGAGTACGAGAACAGATTGGGAGAGCTGGAGGTGGAGCTGGAGAGGAAGAAGAAAGAGGTGGGAGTGAAGAGGATGAGAATAGTTCCCAGTTGCATAGTTGTGGAGACCTGGGCGTATATCCAATGACGCTTCACGCTTCTTTTGCTAATGCCAACACACGCCTCTTGCACAATTCCTCACCACTTGAACTTCCCGATCGAAATGGCGATGCACGCCCGCATGCGCCTCCCGTTTTAGTCACCTTGCCCCACGCATGCGCCTCTTCTTTTATTCACCCTTCCCCTGCGCATGCGCCTCCCGTTTTAGTCACCTTCCCCTGCGCATGCGCCTCCTGTTTTATTCACCCTCCCACTGCGCATGCGCCTCCCGTTTTAGTCACCTTCCACTACGCATGCGCCTCCCGTTTTAGTCACCTTCCCCCGCGCATGCGCCTCTTGTTTTATTCACCCTTCCACTGCGCATGCGCCTCCCGTTTTAGTCACCTTTCCCCGCGCATGCGCCTCTTGTTTTGTTCACCCTCCCCCTGCGCATGCGCCTCCTATTTTATTCACCCTTCCCCTGCACATGCGCCTCCTGTTTTATTCACCTTCCACTGCGCATGCGCCTCCCGTTTTAGTCACCTTTCCCCGCGCATGCGCCTCTTGTTTTATTCACCCTCCCCCTGCGCATGCGCCTCTTGTTTTATTCACCCATCCTTCCCCTGTGCATGCACCTCTTGTTTTATTCACCCATCCTTCCCCCCGCATGCTCCAATTCACCATTACCCTTGTGTAGCATTTTTAGTACATTTTCCCTCAGAAGAAAAGTTCAGTAAAAGTGGTGGTTTGTTTTGTTGCAGGAGGAGCTGGTGGTTCTGGAGGAGAAGGAAGAGAGGTAAACTCGATTCTCTTGTCCACGCGTTGGCCACTAACTCTTTCCTTCTTCCCGTCTGTCTGTATGGTGCAGGATTACAGAGCTGGAGCACCAGCTGGTCCAGAAGGCAGAGGATCAGCAGAGGATCGAGAACCAGAAGAGGGTAAGTGACTACTACACACAAGTTCCACCGCTCCTTACCTTTTGAACTCCTAACAATGTTTCCGTTTTTACTATGTTGTAGATTAAGGCTAGGTTCACAATTAGGTTCAAACAATTAACATTTACCCTGACAAAAACCCACTATAATTGTACAATGTTTACACGTAACGTATTGCTTGTTGTCTCCACTAGAAATATGAGGAGAAACTGGAGGAGCTGGAGAAAGCCATGGTTCAAAGGTCGGCAAGAGAAGAGGATTCCCTCGTCTCTCAGAGGATGGAGTACGAGAAGATGCTGAGTCAGCAGCGAGGGCTCTACGGGGAGAAGATGAGTGAACTGGAGAAACTGGACTCCCAGAGAAAGGTGAGACCCGTCGTCTACAGTGACAAGAGCAGGGCGGGGCTTACATACTTAACCCTTAGCAAGCCACAGGCCACGGGCATATATATACGTATGCCCAGAGCCTCCATAAGAATAATATATGGCTATAATACTAGGCGTTAATATGTTTTACATCAATTCTGCTTATTTAAGGAGATACCCATGGCGTCCAAATGGTTTAATGTGCTCTAGTGATTCACTCATTGCATATGTTTTTGGCGGCATTGCAAACTATGGAACTATGGGCCGCAATTACAGAGCAATAGGTACGAAACTCCTTTTTAGTACATAATGTCTGAAATTATTTTATGTACAAACGCAGCGACGACGTGAGAAACTCATTTGAGTTTGGTGGTTTAGCTGTCACACTTGAATTCTCCATTATTACAAAATGACATAGCCTCTCTCAGTCTCAGTGAGTGTGTTTGTTTTCAGGAGTATGAGGCGGAGTTGGAGATGCTGCAGGAACAGAAGAAGAGCTACGAGGCCAAGATGGAGGAATACGAGGCCCTCCAGCTACAGAAGAAGGTGCAGGGCCTGTCTCTCTCCCTCTCTCCCTCCCCCCCTCCTTCCTCTCTCCCTCACTCCTTTCTCCCTCCCTCTCTCCCTCACTCCTTTTTCCCTCCCTCACTCCCTCCCTCCTTTCTCCCTCCCTCCTTCCTCTCTCCCTCCCTCCTTTCTCTCTCCCTCCCTCCTTGCTTCTCATACTCTTTTACTTGGGCAATAAAATATTTATACGTATATGTTTGAGACTATTTGGTTCATTACGTGGCACAGTTTGTTGCACTTTTCTTTCTCTCTCATTCTCTCGTGACTGTAGAACTACGAGGCCAAACTGAGCGAGCTGGAGTCAGCTCTGGTCAAGGAGATTCAGTCTGAGAGAACCGCTTCTGAAGAGATACTAGAGCTGCAGAGAAAGGTAACCCTTTATCTCTTGTCTTTTCCTTGTTCTCTCCTCTCTCTCTTTCTCCAAC
Source organism: Geodia barretti (assembly GCA_030341885.1). NCBI lineage: Eukaryota > Metazoa > Porifera > Demospongiae > Tetractinellida > Geodiidae > Geodia > Geodia barretti. The sequence continues at coordinate 9,199 of CASHTH010001685.1, forward strand.
CTCAATGCCTCATTCTCTCTTCTCTCTTCTCGCATTCTCCAAGGCATTATACGAAGAAGAAAACATCGGCAACTTTATGTTGCAAATATTTTCGCCCCCCTTTTCTCCACTCAGGAGCTCATGACTAAACTAGAGCAGCTTGGAGTGGCGATGACACTGAGACAGAAAGAGGTTAAACCTTTTCCTAATCTCAGCTACTATGTACGTACCTACCTCACTGGCTTTTCATTGTATATTCATAGGAGGAAATGATGGTTGTTCGAGAGAAAGATAAAAGGTATATAAAATATTTGGAAAGTTTTTTGACGACAACTCGGCTAAATATTTCTCCGTTTGTTTCAGGATCTCTGAACTAGAGGACAATCTGAGGTCAAAGTCTGTTGCAGAGCAGGCCTTGGAGCAGCAGAAACAGGCATGTGACTGTCATGTGATCTGTCTGTGAGATCACATGACCCGGTGTGTGTATGGGTGTACAGGAGAAGAAGAAGCGAATGGATGAGTTGGAGAAATCTCTGGCTGCAGTTGAGGAGGAGCTGAGTCTCAAGAGAACGGAGGTGAGAACGAGAGAGAGAGGAGGAAGAGGGAGGAAGGAGGGGGAAAAGGAACAAAGAAAGAGGAGGAGATGGGAGAGAGGAGAGAAGAGAAAGAAGGGGAAAAGGGAGAGAGGAGAGAGGGGGAGAAGGGAGAGAGGAGAGAAGAGAAAGAAGGGGAAAAGGGAGAGAGGAGAGAGGGGGAGAAGGGAGAGAGGAGAGAAGAGAAAGAAGGGGAAAAGGGAGAGAGGAGAGAGGGGGAGAAGGGAGAGAGGGGAGAGTCATTGGCTCTTTTTCTTATCGCAGCACTCTACCTCAATGACGGAGCAGAAGAAACAATTTGAGGCTCTTATCGAGCAGCAGAGAAAGGTTGGTCAGTGATTATCACACCGACCTTGAGCTGGTATGTACTACACGTAATCTCACTTGTGAACCTCTCATTTGCAGGAATATGATTCCAACGTCCAAGAACTGGAATCCATTCGCTCTGAAAAGGACGTACGTTTCTTTTTTTGTAATTTTCAACTGCATTCTATCATTTCCCCCTCTCTCTGTAGAACTATGAGGCAAAGCTGGACAAATTCAGAGCACAGAAACAGGTATTATATACCATGTAAAAGAAAAACTTTCTTGAATTTGCAAATTGATATTTAAGCATGCTGTCCTTGCTCATCCATAAAATAAAAAAATTGTTTTAAGTCATTCCTGAACTTGTGAGATTTTTAGTTATCGTGTTTTTCTGTTTGTTTGTTCAAAATGCTACACTTCTTCAAATCTGCAGGAACTCCAGTCGAAGATTGAAGATATGGATGACCTGCACAGACAGAAGAAGGTGAGGCTAAGCCGTGTGAGCGAGTGTGTCCATTACATCATTCCAAATACCGATGACATCATCAGAACTATGAGAGGAAACTGGAGGAGCTGCAGAAGGCACTGGAGCAGCAGAGAGCCAAGAGAGTGGCTGCAGAGACCATGGACCAAGTCATGCGTGAGTCGACACAGAACTCTGAATCACGTATTTGGGGCTGAAATAATAGAACAACAATGCAATACTGTTCTCTCTCCCCACAACCTTGTAATGCAATTTGCTTCGTTGTGTACAGGGATAAAGCATTGTCCGTAGCGTTCAATATTTCGCGGCTTGTCTCACACAACAGATGTATAATATACGAAATTTCGTCTCTGACCACTCTCACTGAATCTGGGTCGACCTGTTCACTGATCGGGACTGACCGATCTTATCTTGATTTTTGCATTTTAATGCAGTGCTGAGGAGTGTAATTGTTAGTCTTTAGTCTTTGAGTGATCTTTACTCAACAATGTATATTATGTACATACATATTTCTGCAGTAATATTCCTAGCTACTAGCTACTGTCTTGTTAACCCTCGGCGCGCATGCGCAGCGAGGGTTACAGTAGTCGTTCTGTCTGTCCGTCTGTCTGTCCGTCCGCGCGAGTTCTAGCACTACAGGCTACGAGGCGGCCAATGAGTGGCACCAACGGGTTGTGAACGACGAGAAGATTGATATTAATGTGGCGATTTTCCCGAAACGACTGCGTTCCAGAGATATGGCGTGAAAACAAGCGAAAAAGCCAACGCGCGGTCGATCGCGCACGCGCCCTCTCCTGCAGGCTATATAGTGCGCACGCGTAATGTCAATTAATCGCCGGAGCATGTGCTTGGTTGTATATACGATCCACGGCCTCCTGTCAGTTTTGATCTCTGTTCCCTATGGATAAACGATAAACATGCTGAGCAAGCAATAGTTCAGGTGGCGAGCAGTTTTTGGTTGCGGCCTTGCCTTCCCATCTATAAAATGTCTGGCGAGAGCATTGAAACACAGAAGAGCAGATAGATTGAATAAAGCAAATATGAGAGCCTCTGAAACACCTGAGCTATTGCTCTAACCGCTAATGCAACTACCCTGTGTTACGGTGAGACTGGCTCCGTCGATGACACACGGCCCAGCATACAGCGATGCTACAACTCGCTAGTTTACCGCCGAGGGTTTGCACTTTAGTGCTTTTCATTGATTCTGCAGCAATGCTGAATCCAGAGCAGCTGGAGATAGCCAAGAAGGTGTACAGGGTCTGGGGCCGCTACCGCTTTCACTCTCTCAAGGTTACCTGTAGTACCCAACTGTTTGCTCTGATTTCCATTTCTCCTCTCTCTCTCTCTCTCTCTCTTTGTCACTGTTTTCTCTTCTAACCAGCTTGTGTTGGTGTTTTGACGAGTTCACAGTTAGCTTTCATGCCACCTCTTCTCCCTTTCTCTGTTCTTTGTTCCTTCTTTCCCCATCTCTCTCTCTCTCTCTCTCTCTCTCTCTCTCTCTCTCTCTCTCTCTCTCTCTCTCTCTCTCTCTCTCTCTCTCTCTCTCAGGATGAGCTACTCTCGAATGTGTCAATCCTCAAAGAGGCCAACGCCATAAGTGTGGAGCTCCAGAAGCACGTCTCATTCCAGTTCCTCATTCTCACCGACACCCCCTATTCCCCCATTCCGTTCTCTGTTGCCACGGGAACAGACGTCGATATCGATCTGGAAGAGAGTAAGTTTGCTGTGGCTCAGATGGAGAGCATGGACCCCTTCAGACCCAAGGGTCCTCTGGTGGCTGTGGAGGTGAAAGACAGTAAACATGGGGCCACGCACTTGTGGTCCATCAGCAAACTAAGGTCAGTGTGTGAATCATGAGAAACTTTATAATGCAACGCATTTTTGGCGAGCGAACGCAAGTAGTTTAATTCTCGCACACATATTTAGAAACATTACTGTATGTGCAGTGCCAGTCACATGACAATAAGAAACGAATCCCGCATTCAAATGACTAGGTAGTCTCGCTTTGCTCACCAGTATGCATACGTCTAGCTCCATAATACGTAATCAGTCATGTTTACGGGAATTAGATTTACTAGGAGAATTACTAGGAAATTTGGTTTGTTCTACTGTTATGTTTTACTGAGGACGCTTTGCTGTTAAACCTCAAACTTTAATGCCCCCCCGCCCCAAATTTTAACTGCTGTTGAAGATGGTAATGTACCTGTTGATTGTCATCTCTGTAGACAGAGGATGATGGTGATGAGGGAGATGTACGAGTCCGCCTGTCACCCGGAGCCCTCTCCCCCCACCTCCTCCCTCGCCATGATTGGTGGGGACCCCTTCTATGATCGCAATCCATGGTTCAGACTCATAGGCAGGTACGTATGTACACATACACCGTGTACTACTGAAGATGTTTTTCTTGGGCACAAATCTCCCTGAACGTTTTACCCCCTGGCTGTGGGGGGTCAACTTGTGCCACCCACAATCCTATTATAAATCACTCCTTCCTCCTCTGAATTAGAAGAACTAGTAATTATACAAATCCGTAGTTCCCTCGAATGGAGTAACTAACTTATATGTAGCTCTTTTAGGGCCCAAGTGGCCCTCTATGTTCTACTAACACGCAACGCAAACATAACGCTATTAAAGAAAAACGGTGGTGTTACTATTCGAATCTATGACCTTAAGGGGAACCAGTACATCTGGTCACACTGTACATTTAGAGGAGGGTGTTCGAACACCCGTATCATCCCCCTGGATACGCTACTGCGTGCTCCTGGAATGTTCCTTTTTCGCATTAC